>ONZH01025692.1:305000-349577 GCA_900303285.1 Rhinella marina
CGCACTCTGACCTGACGCTGCACGCTGTCAGGTGACAGTGCAGCTACGGGAGACTAAGGAGCGCCGGACACCGGAGAGGAGCCGCAGCGCAGGACAAGTAAGTGATTTTTTTTATTTTATTCAGATGGGGGCCACAGTGGGCTGATGGGGGCCACAGTGGGCTGATGGGGGCCACAGTGGGCTGATGGGGGCCACAGTGGGCTGATGGGGGCCACAGTGGGCTGATCTGAGGTCTGAAGGGGGCACAGTGGGCCGATCTGAGGTCTGAAGGGGGCACAGTGGGCCGATCTGAGGTCTGGAGGGGGCACTGGGGCTGATCTGAGGTCTGAAGGGGGCACAGTGGGCTGATCTGAGGTCTGAAGGGGGCACAGTGGGCTGATCTGAGGTCTGAAGGGGGCACAGTGGGCTGATCTGAGGTCTGAAGGGGCACTGTGGGCTGATCTGAGGTCCGAGGATTAGTGTATCTTTTAATAATATATGTAACAAACTGTGATACCATGATAACCGTAATACCGCGGTATTTACTGAGACGGTTATCATACCGTGAAAATTTCATACCGTTGCAACCCTAGACACAATCATAGAAGAGGATTCTTAACGGTAAAAGCAGTGAGACTATGGAACTCTCTGCCTGAGGAGGTGCACAGAGAAAGAAAACAGAAACAAAATAGCACCTCGTGTGGTGTTGCTTAATAATATGGTAAATGAAAATAATTGTAGTTCGCTTACCAGATGTTGTTGTGATCAGGTCACAACAACTTTGTGCGCTTTGCTGGTGTTTATCCCGACCAGCATATGGGAATACTTGGCTGCAGCCTAGGCTCCTGCAGGCACTTCTGGGTATAGTGCTGGAGTGAAGATAAATGTAGGAACAAAAACTGGATGAACCTCTTCTGCCGGCGCTGCCAAGGATGACATCAATCGTGGTAAGTAAATCCAATGGTATTTTATAAACTACCATTGGATTTATTTACCACGACTGATGTGATCCTTTGCAGCGCCGGCAGAAGAGGCTCATCCAGTTTTTGTTCCTACATTTGCCTGAGGAGGTGGTGATGGTGAATTCACTAAAATAGTTCAAGACGGGCCTGGGTGTATTTCTGGAGGGTAATAATATTGCAGGTTATAGTTACTAGAGAGGGGTCGTTGATCCAGGGAGTTATTCTGATTGGAGTCGGGAAGGATTTTTTTTTCCCCTTAAAATGGGGAAAATTGGCTTCTACCACACAAGGTTTTTTTTCCTTCCTCTAGATCAACTTGCAGGATAACATGCTGAACTGGATGGACAGATGTTTTTTTCAGCCTTATAAACTATGGGGTCATTTATCAAACTGGTGTAAAGTAGAACTGGCTTACTTGCCCATAGCAACCAATGAGATTCAGCCTTTCTTTTTCCAAAGGAGCTGTCAAAAATGAAAGGTGGAATCTGATTGCTATGGGCAACTAAGCCAGTTTTACTTTACACCAGTTTGATAAATGACCCATATGTTACTATGTAAAGGTAGTGTGATGCTCTGGGTAATGCTCTGCTGGAAAACCTTGGGCCCTAAATGCAAAATTGTCTTCTTTGTATTATGCACATGTAATATACATAACATAACAAGGATATCACCCAAAGTTTGCATCCAAATTGTCATTCAAAGTCTATAATCAGTGGCATTCCCGGCTGAATCCATGCAGCAGGTTGAAGAAGCGTGAAGGCATCCTATATGAGATGATTGGAGGGATCGCCACTCTCTTTGTCAAGCATCACAGCGGATTATAGAACTTTGGAGTCTGAGTGAACTGACAATTTATATACACACTTTGGCCAGATTTGAAATTTTGGTACAATTTGATAAATTAGGGTTTCTACATATTTTTCCAATTTACTCAAAAAGGGAATGGGGCTTAGCAGGAAGGGGCGCAGTTTTAGTTGCAAAGGTGGCCTGGCCTAAGATACAATGCTCTGTGCCACAACATTTGCTTAACATTCTGTCTCAAATAAAACCAATCAATATCTCTGCCTCATATTAATCATTCAGCCTGAGCCACTGTGATAAATGTGGTCCAGGTCTAGACATCCTAAGTTTACGCCATCTATAGTATATCTGGGCTTTGGATGACGTCCTTATTGTGTTTATTACATGTGCATAATGCTGTTGCATTAAACATTGTATGCCGTGTGAGTACATTTTGGAAGTAATTGAGTGAGGGAGTTGGGATCCTTATATGCATGGAGCTTGAAATGGTTATTATTGAGAAGTGGTGCTGGATAAACCTTGGGTGGCGACACTCCTGTGGATGTTACTATCACAAATACCGCCTGTATTTGACCTAGAACACCCATTGATGGCAACACTATTTTCTAATGGCACAGGCTTCTCAGCAGGTTTATGCGCCACACTGAAAAAATTGTTCAGGAATGATTTGAGGAACATGACAGGTGTTGACTTGATCTCCAAAGTCCACAGATCTCAATCTTTTATGAGATCTTCTGGAAAAAAAAGTCCAATCCATTTACAGGACTTAAAAAGGAATTCCAGTTCAGTGAATAAATGTTATTCTTGACAGCAGGACCAGGATGATGGGTATGCGAAGGAAGGCAACTGCCTAGGGCACCATTTTGCTAACCATTGGGGGGAAGCACACTGTCAATTTTGATAGACTTAAGTTTTTGTACCCCTAACTGCTCTCATTAGTACAGGTGCTGGGAGCGAGGAGTTTAGAGTTGCTTGAGCTGCTCACTCACCACTTTCTGGTTTTTGGGTGCTGTGCTGTGTACTGACAGAGTGTCAGGACATACTAGTATGTGTAAGCAGCATGTGCCCTATGACCTGACGGTGTACGACATCAGGTCACAATGTAGCACTACAGAAAGAGGGCACTGGATCTGCAGAGGGGCGGTAAGTTTTTTGTTTTGTTTGTTGTCTGATCTGAGGTCTGCATTTAAGGAAAGGAGGTAATGGGAGGACGAGGGCAGATTAATTTGGCATGTGATCTGAGATCTGTATTTAAGGGATGGATGTGTGGGGTTTATAGGGAGCCACTTGAATTTGGGGTTTGATCTGATGTCTGCATTTAAGGGAAGGAGGTTATTGGGGGGGGCACATGGATATGGCGCCTGAACTTAGGTCTGCATTTAAGGGAAGAGGGTTATGGGGGCACATGAATTTGGCATCTGATCTGAGGGCTGCATTTAAGGGATGGAAGGGTGGGCTTTATAGGGAGCTGTAAGAATTTGAGGTGTGATCCTGTTGCTGTATGAATTTTGGGTTTGATATTGTTGCTGTTTGAATTTGGGTTCCTTGGGGTCTGATATGGGGTCTATTAAATTTGAGGGCTAATCTGGGGGTTTTATGAGTTTGGGGCTAATCTGGAGTCTGTATTAATTTTGGTGTCTGGTTTGATACTTTGTATTAATGTTGGGCTTTTATCTGGGGCATATATTTATTAAAGGAGTCTGGAGGTCCATATAAATTTGTGGGTCTGTCTGGGAATCTGCATTAATTTTGGGGTCTGGTCCGGGGTTTGATGTCTAATGTCTGTTTTGGAGCCCAACATTTTCTAGTTTTGTATCTGCATCCTTGGGCACTTTTATTTTGGCAGTACAGTATTTTGGGTTATTAAGGATAGGCGGTTTCTTTGCTATAGAGGGTGAGGATGGACTGCAGATTCCACCAAAAAGAGCAGTCCTCCATGCAGAGTTTTTTTCTACTAAAGAAGCAGATACCCAAACAGATACCATTATAGTCAATGAGGTCTGTTCAGCTCTGATGGTTTTGGTTGTGTGCTGAAACCAGCACTTCCAGTGTTTTCATATGTAGCTCTGTTCCTCTCGCAGAGTAGAACAATGAAAATAACTAGAGCAGATGTGCATCATATAGTGGCAGTGCTTGGTATTGAAGCTCAGCCCCATTGACTTGAGTGGGGCTGAGCAGTAACTAGGCCACATGACTGATGTATGGTGACACCACTGGCCTAGGAAGAGTCTCTGGTGCTCATGGAGCACCAGCCTCTGCGAACAGCTGATCGGTGGAGGTCTTGGCTTTCAGACTCCCACCGATCTACCAGTCTAATATTGATAACCAATCCTGAGGATAGGTTATCAATATCTTTTCTTGGATAACCCCTATAATATTGCATTGAAACAGGATTATCCAAGGGAGTGATACAGTATGTATGGAGAAGACTGAAGCAGTAGTATGGACAAGACTGAAGTGGTAGTGGCAATGGCACAGAGCTAGACTGGCCTTACTCACTTAGGGATGTAGTGGTCCAATCTCCACCAGATCAGTGTACAAAGGCATATGGCATTCTTTATGCGACCATATACAGTGCCGTGTTACAAAGATACAGCTCCATAATACAGCATCCAAATGAACATGGAACCTCCAAATTCTAGGCATACAGAAGTACATAGTCTAAAGGTGGCAGCTGAATGGTTCCACAAAGCCGTAATACCCTTATATGCATGAAACCTTTACTGGATACGGGCTTTAAATGTAAGCTTTATATGTAATCCCTAAAACATCAAAAATATATATTTTTTAACTCAAAACCTTTTTCAGGAAACCCAAGAATTACAAACCATTCGTATGTAAGCTTTGAGGTTTATATAAAATGCATTATTATAAGTCAGATTTATGGTCTGAACATGCCATATCCTTCACATTTATGAAAAACACAACTTATTTCTCTGCTACCCCTTAACTATTCCATTTCAATTTATTAGGCAAATGGAATGCATGTACATATAGATATATTTAACTACACACATATACCTTCATTGAATTTGTCAGGATGTATAATAGGTATGTGTGTAGATAGATATACATTAAGAAATATACATTTATATATTTAGCAGACTTGTAGATTGAAAATTGCAGCTCACAGACCATAGAAGGTGCTTGTTCGCTTTGGATGCATGTCGGATAGACAATTAAAGAGACCCCAGAATGACATATCTCCTCTCGCCAACATAATTAAGGTGTATTATTTGTCAGCGAGGTCAACGGTGAACAAATGTCCTGGCAAACTGAGACTGAAAGACAGGGAAGGAGCAGATAATGAAATTCAGGGATGACAAATGGCTTTCAGCCTGACACCACGGCATCTGACAGAAAAAGACACCCAAGCAAGCAATGTGCGACTTTTCTTATCTATGGGAGCACAAAGCATGGTCCTCAATGTTTATATTTGAATAAAGAATGCCTTTTCTTCAAGGAAGAAATATTTGACGGAGAAGGAGCTCTAAAAGTAACATTTTAATACAAAAATGAACAAACGGAACTACAGATTTTGTCTGATACAGCAAACTATCTGGAAAAACAAAACCCACTAAATCAGGGATCTAGGAAGCAGTATGCAGTTACACATATATAGTTCTTTGTCCAAAACTAGATGGTTCTCATCAACCATTCGACTGATCATTGAAAAAGGTGGAAATGTTCAACAGAAAATTTTACCTTAGACCTTTAGTGGATATAGTAGTACTAGTCTATAGAGCACAATAGTTTCCATCCTATTACATGTAAAAGATTCTACCATATTTAGTCTAAATCCCATAACCCAACATGTGGTTGCTACTCCGCAACTAATCTTTCAAGTACCGCAAAAGTTGTGGTAGATGTGGCTATGTTGTCCAAGACCTACACATAAAGCCAAAGAAACCTATGCATGTGAGACTTTTAAAGGTTTTTTCAGGAAAAATTCCTATCCCCCACCCAGCAGTACATATGAACTCAATACTTACCTGCTCCTGTGGTTCCATCAAGGCTACGTGCCTCCCGAGTTGTCTTCACCTTGACCCAGAAGTGAGGTGCCACTTGAGGACTCTTCATCTCTGAGGTTAGTCATTGGCTGCATCAGCACAAGTGACCCAGACAAACAAGGACCAGAAGTCCAGTGAAGACAACCCAGAAGCAGGTCGCAGCAGGGGAACAGGTAAATATAGATTTCTTAACAGGTACTGCTGGGTCCAGGGAAAATTTAAAAAAAAAATCCTGGACAACCCCTGTAAAGTATTCAGCCTACCCACAGCCCTACTATATGCATTGGCATAGCTAGAGGAGACATGCGTCCCATGTATTGAGTACTAGGAGGGGAAGCCAAAACGTCTACTGCAAACTAGTATAAGGAAGAATGAATCTATACCCACAGTGAAAAAAAAATCTAGATACACTTCTGCTGCATGGTAATTTGTAAAACACCTACACCCAAATGACGGAACATCCAAGATCTCTAGGACTGAATTGACAGTGTCCACTACAATGTGCAGGTATGAAATCTTCATTGGTTCCACCAAAGCTTCCAGCAGGAGTTTGTGTCATTACAGCAGAAGAAGCCACAACGGATGATAGCTCAATTGTTGGTTCCTTTCGTACTCTAGATTCCTGGAGAAGAACCTTTAAGATCCATGTAATGCCTTGGCAGATGAGAACGTGTCAAAATGAATTTCAGGCATAGTCTGAATCACTTTATTGGGAACACTTGTTCTTCAAAGCTACTGTAGGTAGCATCCTGCCCAAGACTATGAGCTGCAGTGGCCACCTTTCAAGGTGTACATGGGTTTCAGCATCACCCATTATCAATGTTGTGTCATCCTGCCATTAATTACACGCCTAATGCCTAATGCTAGCCAAAAGGCCGAAGTGAAGTATTACCCAGCTGCTTTAGCCAATCTTCCCTTAATTCCCAAAAGAGTTGCACGTGTGCTAAATATGCATGTCATTCTCATTTGTTCGAGAATTAACCGACAGCATGCAAATAATTGGCCACTTTACAAATAATACGCAATTCTATAGATCAGCACTAGCCGCTCATTAAATCACACTGAGCTGACTAATCTGTTGTTGCATTTATCAGGCACAAAAATGCTCGAGATTTTTTTCTTTCTCCTAGGAACCTGCATGTTGTGGTGCCTGTGTATCACCTCGTCATTATCATAAAGGTGCAATTTGCATAGTCTGTTCCTGTTTTCTTGCTTTACATCAGTCACTGGAAAAAACTGCCACCACAGGCCATCATTAACCTTCCAAATCTGCCTCAAAACAAATAGTACAAGAGCTCACTAATTTGAAGATCAAAAAGCCACTTGTCCATTATATAATTGGAATGAAAGGCAAAATGTAGCAGTTCTGAAGAGCACAGTAATTACTAGCTGTTAATTGCTCTCTTGTGGTGGCTCACTTTTAATTAAAAAGAACAGCTCGTCGCAGGCCGATAAGCAGTAGCAGAGACCACTGGTTTAATCAACAAAGCAAAAAAAATGATTCTGCCGCAGCCAACACCAGCTTGAGAAATCTTCAGATGTCCAATTGAGATTAAAAACTGTCTGTTTAGTGCAGTCAGATTTTATTTTAACCAAGGAAATGACTATTTGAAGTCTTCCAAAGTGAGTGTCCCCATCACATCCCTGCTGGTACAGTTGGGACTAATCACTGGCTTGTGGTTGTGATCACTCAAGTAAAGAAATTTTAGCTACTTTCCTCTTGACTTCATCTTTCTCGGGTAATTGGTCTGTCTGAGGTGAGCAATTCTTTTTTTTTTTTTATTTAGGAGTGCTTTATAGTGTGGAAGGGCCCCAGACTGTGCGTTTAATTAATGTTCATACTTCATGCAGTCAACGTAAATTTCATTATGGAAGAAACTCATTTTCCTGTATTCATATCCCCTTACAGAGTCTAAAGTCACAACTGCCTACTGTCAAGATGTACCGGTTATTACAAGGATGTTACTGTTAGTGACCAAATATGCTGAATCAGCGATATCATTAACTGACTGCAGATATTGCCAGCACAGTTCCATAGTTTTCAGCATGTTCCTAACTGGATAGGTTGTGTTGATACGTCCTGTTAGAATATATGAGAGATATAATTCATTCTCTAAAATTTAGAAATTTTATCCAAATTTTTCAAAATTCTACCAAACCCAAATTTTGTGAGAATAAATATGAGGAGAGAGAGCGGAGAGTGACAGATCAGAGTACTTCCGATTCAGGTTGATTTTTTGGTACCCAAATTGAATCAATTTTGTGTGGGTCAATTTGGGAGAATCAATATGAGGATAGAGGGCGAGCAAGCAGAGACAGAGAGATCATAGCACTTTCAATTTGGGTTGAATTTATTCAATCCCGAATTGAATCGGAAGGGCAGTTCAGCCTCATCTGACCCCAACTGATATAAAGAAAATTTTCTAAACTCTGCTTGCTACCACTCTTGCTGAGCTATCAAAAGTATGTTCACAAAGAAGTAAGGGACAGATTACAGGATCAGACTACAAAGGGTTTGTTTGTGGTCTCTAACCTTGGAGACTAAGAGCTCTGCATTAAAGCTGTAGATACAAAACAGTAGAAGATTGATTTTTAATCAAAACTATCTGCAATATTACTTCAATTTTTATTTCACATAAATTGATACAACAACATTTTCACGGGTATGTTCCCACGGGATATAATTTCTGCTCAACAATGCCGACTAACCCACAGTAAAATCTGTGTGATTTACATTTGGATTTGTCACAGATTTTGCTGCAGATATTATCCTATGAATTGCAAATGGTGGAATCCATGGTGGAAATCTACTGCTGATTTAAAATCCACATCACATGTTCATTTCCACAGAGAGTCTGTATGGATTTTTTCTACAGCTACTACTATAAGGGCTGCAAATTGTCCACCTGCAATTTTATGGCAGAAAATCCACAGAATGTATGCAGCATAGGAATACCATAAGGGGCAGCAGAATACAGGGCATTACTTACAAACACTGATTTGATTTCACTACTGAGTGGTAATCAAATAATGATACATACATAGATGCTGCCATCTATAACGCATTACATTCCTACCATCTAGCAGCCAGCCTTATTGTACAGTGCATCAGATAGGATTCAATTCATTTTTTTATGGGGAAACATAATCATGACAAGGGAAACTGTCATTATTAAAACACAAAATGTAATTGTCATGGGACACATCTATTATCCCCACTGATGTTTCAATTAAGACTTGTACAATGCAACTCTTTAAAGCCTCAAGCATCTATGCAATATGAAATACTAGATCAGTGTCAGTTCTGCTGACACAGTAAGAAAGGCAGATGTAGCTTCACAGAGAAAACATTACACTTGCATAAATAGCCACAAGCATTGCCCTAAGCCATTGTCACCAGTGTGGCCTGAATTAGTTATCGTTCACACATTATCCCCACAGAGCAAATTCACCCGTTCCCCTTTATGTGGACAATGGGACTAAATTACTAATTAAATGGAAAAAAATTGAACAATATTTGACTGCTGTTACTATTGTACCGGCCTGCGTACTGGATGTCTGTAGTACTTCTCTATAAATATATCCCTGTCTTGAGTAGATTTGATTTCAGGGAATATTCTAAGACTGATCTATTAGTACTAATGGTAAAATCCACATAAATGATAGATAGATAGATAGATAGATAGATAGATAGATAGATAGATAGATAGAGATTGAACTCAACACACAACACAGGCTAGGGTCAATTTTTGTAGAAAGAAAATTTTGCTTATTTTTATATTTTTGGAGTAAACTGGAGAACCCGGAGGAAACCTACATAGACACTGAGAAAACATACAAACTCCATGCAGATGTTGTCCCTGGTCAGATTCAATTCTAGGACTCCATCGCTGCAAGACACCAGTGCTAACCACTTCAATTTAAAAGAATTATGAATGCAAAGCACTGGAACATATACATTCAGCTAACATTACATGAATGTCAGCTGAACCGGCATATCGTCTAATGAGTATGCTGGTACCCTGACTCTCCCACTGACGGCTGATGTCAGAGGAAAGAACAGTCAGAAATGGTGCCCATCCTTTTTTTCTCAACTTACTTCTCTCTCCCTATTGTGTACACTTGCATGCTCAGCCAATCTAAGAATGCAAGTGTATGGGGTCAAAAGGAACAGCTGTAGGCTCAGTGAGCATTCAGATGATGGCTATTGAATATGTATGGCCAGTAGAGTTGATCGAACGTGCTCGGATCCCCTGCGCTCACATGCCCGCAGGCATCCGGATCCGTCCTCACCTGACTGTAAGTCAATGGGGGCGGATCAGTTTGGTATGACACACGAGTGTCATTGACTTACAGGCAGTTGAGGACGGATCCGGATGGCTGCGCAGCTGAGCGCAGGGGATCCGAGCAGTACAGTGCTCGTTACGAGCACGTTTGATCAACTCTAATGGCCAGTTTGTGAAATAAATAACGTTCTATCTTTTATGAGGGTAATGTTATTCTGCGCTGGATTATCTTTGGGATTGTGCTGTTCTGTTAAGTTTGTTTGCGATAAACAGTATATTAAATCTGTTCCTTGTGAAAATATGTTGTGCATAGTGACATTAATATTCATAGATGTCAATTGATTCATTTCCATACTCAAATTATTTGGCCATATTAATGTGAGGGAAGTCTGAAGCAGCATCCACATGTGTATTAGTTATTTTATGCTGCTGCAGTACATGGAGACATTTAAGAGTTCCAGAAAATCCTTGAGGTTTGAATGTACGGATTTGTTTGAAAAATGCACAGTAAAGGTACAGAAAATGAATTTTAAAGATGATGTGTCATAGCATAACATGTAAGGTAAGGATGAGTAATTTTATTCGACTTGTATGTGGTTTCCGGCATGTGTATAGTTTTCTGCATGTGTTTCTAACCTCCCCTGTATCTCCAATGTTCTCTCTGGAACATCTTGTCTACTCTCCCTGAATAATCTACTTTTCTTGACCCCTCATAATCTCACTTTCGCCCCCTCCACTCTACAACAACTGCCCTTACCAAAGTCTCTATTGATCTCCTGACTAAAAAAAAGAAATGGCAACTACTTTCTATTGATTCTTCTGGATATCTGAAATCTTGCTTGCTGATGGGGGTCTGTCCGAGGTCTGATGAATCTTGGGGGTTAAATCTGAGGTCTGATGGTTCTTGGGGGTCTGACAGGGGGGTTCTGTCTGAGGTCTAACGGATCTTGGGGGTCTGATCTGAGGTCTGATGGATCTTGGATGTCTGATCTGAGGTCTGATGGAGCTTGGGGGCCTGATGGGGGTCTGATGAAAAAAATGTTTTTCTTATTTTCCTCCTCTATATCCTAGGTGCATCTTATGGAGAAAAATGCGCTATTTACTGATACTGGAATGCTCCTTTAAAGCCCATGTGATAAAAAAATAGCAATTATTAAACTGAAATAATATAAAGTTTAATTGTGCATTTGGGTTCCTTACTCGGAGCATGGGAATAAAACTGCAGATTTCACGTAATTTGATAAGACATTTTTCTTACCATTTTTGGTTATTTAGGGTTCTTTTACACAGACAGATTCCCGTTTACATGCACCAATCACCGTGCGTGTGGGAATGAATGATCAGTAATATCATCATCCATCCCCATACTTTTTTTTTTTTTTTACTTGTCCGTGGCACTTTTCCTGCTTACATGTGCTGCTCACAAACAATGATTTTTCATGCTGCATAAAAGACTACCGAAAAAGCAATCTTTTGTGATTAGAGGCATATTTACAAGGGTCAGTCACTGGGAACAAGCGGTATTCGTTCTTGACCACTGGCCCATGTAAAAAGGCCCTTACTTTCCACATCAATAACTTCTATACTATTCTTTTATATCTCTTTGGAGACAAACTATGCTAATCCTAAGCACAGCATTTGGAAGCAGGAAGGTGAATGGACAGAGAAGACTTCTCTTATCTGCTGTCAGAACTGTTCATTCCTATCATTTAGACAAGCTGTAGCTCTCTCAGACCAGGATAGCCAGGACACTCAACAGGGCACTTATCACCAGACGTTTTACACACTTATCATCTTTCATTCAATCCTGTCATGTAAAGCAGCACATCAGCTTGGTATGGCGGTAACAAACTGAGATAACTCTGTGACCTTTTACATTCACATTGAGATAAAGCCATCTCTGAAGACGTCTTTTTCTTTCCCTTCTATTTCCCGTTACTAATTTTCAGTCAACACCTGTCAGCCCAGGCCATGCTTTCACAGTTCTCTTTTGGCTCATGTTGGTTTTTTCTCAGACTTGTTCTTAGGTTTATCAGAGGAAACACTTGCACTCACTGGGATGGCCTGCACACCGTGACAGATTAATCCAAGCCGAGTGAACTTCCTTCATAGAGAGCACACTAATTATTATGAAGGCACTTAAAACACAATGAAAGCTGACATCTGACAGACTATTTTCTGCCAACTCCACATTGTCTTACTGTCAGACCTTGTCAGTTCCCAGCCTTAATTACATCCTGTTTACAAACATTAGGACCGACTTCAGATGAAGACTTAACAAAGGTTGATGAAGGTCAGGGTCACGTCACAAGGATGTTATCTGTCTGTGTTCCCTTACTGAATAACAGGAGGAGGCATGCACAGGAATTAATATGGAAGATACGTTTCAGAAACTGTTCTGAGGTCACTAAACATCTTATCACTTTTCAGATACTTATCAGTCTAGAAATGTATTGGATGGCAGCCAAATGATCAGACTGGAAGCCAACTGAGGCTGATTGGGGGTATTACATAGAGGTCTTGTTGTTCCTGAAGGAAAAGAACACTCAAGGATCTGATTACACAACTCAAACATCCCTGTCCTAAAACCACAACGGAGTCCGGGATGATGAACTCATGCAACCAAAGTCATGTCAGGATCACGAGGTATCATCAAAACAATGTTCTACTGAAGGGGTGATGGACAAAATCAAAGCATGGCAAACACGTCCACCCATGCTTGCACGAAACCAGAGAAGGTCACAAATAACGGTGCTGATAAATAGGAACATAATGTTTTTTCCATACTTTCCAATAAGTGACACTTATTCTTAAACTTTTACAAAAACTGTTTTCAAAATGAATGAATGAAAATCTAACATATATAATATCTGTAAAATATTAGACTGGAACTACCTGAAACTAGAGGTAATAATTCTGGGGCCCCATTCTCCATCTTTACAGGACTTGTGCTTGTTGGTATCAGTGCACACATAGAACATATGGAATCATGGGTTCAAAGCTGATCAAGGTTAACATCTACTTTGAGACTGTGCATTGTTCCTATGTGCATGGGTTTCCTCTGGTGCACAGGTTTCCTGCCCAAGAATGGGGACAGGGGCCGATGGAAATAGAGATATGGGGGAGGTTTATCTTCTACTTATGCCATTTTTATGGCATAAAAAAGGTTGCAAACACTGTTCGACTTTTTAAAAGCCACTGCAACAAACTTTTATTGCAAGTGGCGTTTCTGCATCAACCCCACCACTTTCTCTCCAGTTTTGTGGTGTAAATGAATACAGAAATCTACAGCAGTTCCCTGCTGCCATAGATTTCAGTTTAGTCGAACAGACTGCTGAAGGATGCGCCCAATATATGATGAGGTCTTCGCCTCACTATAAATCAGGTGTATCTTCCAGCAGCACAGGGGATATCAAGACTGGTGCAGCACACACCAATCTTGATAAATCTGCCCAAATCTCTCTACTGTCTATATGAAATAAACCATAATGGCATGTATTGTCTCTACAGCTCCACATGGGGTTGTCCTTTGCTTGTCCTTTGGGACCTATTTTTATGCTGGAGCCTAAGACTGGCCATTTACACTCTCCTGATTCCCCTAAACACATGCACGCTCAGCTGTGTCCTGAATGGGTAGCAGGGATACAGACACTTCCAGATACCTATTAAAGGAGCTTATCTTCCTGAGAACAAATGGATAGATCAATTGAAATCCAACCATTGTCGGGAGACAGTCCATACCCATTAGATGGTCATCAGCTCTAGCAGAACTTGGTGGGTTCAACTGAGCATTATCTAATGTCCTTAATCTAATGTAAGGACAGCTTTATAAGCCCACCAAAGGATGATTTGGTACTGTGGTGGGTTAGTCCAACCAAAAACATGAATCATAATAAGCTGATTATATAAGAAGTAGAATAAAGACTTTGTAAAAGCTGCTTATTTTTTATGTCCAATGTTAGTAATGTTAGTAACAAAATCTTTTAGTATGAAATAGTAGTATAAAAAAAAAACATGAGTATTTCTATGTGCTCAGAGCCCAGTAAAACCTGAATTCTACTGAGCATCTTTCCCTTCTTTTTCCAACTAGACATCCCTTACAGTGGAAACAGGAAAAAGTGCCTCATCTTCAGACTGACAGCCAGACTGACACTCAGGATCCATCCTTATTCCAAAACTAATAGAAACAACACTTTGCTCAATGGGAAACCAGTTTGCTGCCTCGGAAGAATAATAGAAGAATGTTTGTCCAGTTAAAAATAACAAGCGCTAGAAGCAGTCACAAAGTATTTTCCTCCATGTCTTCTGTTGTTCTGAACTTCACAGCCGGGCTTTGAGTTTTCATCACTGTTGGTTTATTCCCACAGTTTAATCAAATACCTTCAGCGAGCTACATAAAGGACATATAGTAATTGTATAAATTGCTGTTGAATCCATTTAGCTACTTATTTCTCTCACTCTGATGTATTGTATCCACTGATAAGTTTAGCCTGTTTAGGACAGTAGGGCAGATGTATCATTAGTGTTGTACAATGCATGAATATAGAAGTCCAGCGAAATACAGTTCTATATGCAACAAATGTATCAAAGTGCTGCACATAGTGTAATATATTTGATGAAATGTTAGCACTCCTTCACACACAGTGCTTGGCATAATTTTTATTTATTTTTTTGCCAAAGGTGTTTTTGCCATATAATATCGTTCAGCATCTGATGTGTTATAATAGTGGTTGTTGAATCTCTGGCATTTTTTTCCTACATTCACACGGTCCTATACTTTTCAAAATGCCTATTCTTGTCCACAAAACAGACAAGAATAGAATGTTCTAGAATTTGCGGCGTGGCCATATATGGATACGGATAGTACCCACGTGCTCTCCGCATTTTTTGCAGCCCCATAGAAATGAATGGGTCCACATTTGATCCACAAAAATTGCGTATCAGACACAGACCAAAACTGCCCATTACCCCTGATGAAGCCAGTTATCTGGCGAAACATGTTGGGGGGCAGAATAGTTTGGTGATTTTAAAGCAGCTCAGGTGTTGTGCGACAGTACGAGTATAGAGGTGCGCTGCACCCATGCTTCAAATTAATTAATGGCCACAAGTCATGGTAGATATCCAAAATTGTGCACACCCTGGTTCCTACTCTTGTGCTAGACGAAGTGATCGCAAACTCTGTGTGTTAGCTTTAATCTTGGTGGGACTTATTCTCACATTTTATTGACACCACTAAGAGTCATAATAAAGGTTAAGTTTTATACAATATATAAGTTTGGAGCAAGATAGGGGTAAAGTGGCTTATTAGCCGTCCTTGCTGTTTGTGTGAATTATTCACCCCTTCTCCAAACTGGGTCTTTTTTGTTAAGACACAGACCAAAAATACAGTCGTGTGAATGAGGCCCAGTATTGTATGGGTGAAAAAAAGCTTTGTTAAAAAGAAGCTCCATGCAAAATCAAATTTAAAAGATGCCAGCACACATTGCACATGTGTTTTTTGGTGTTTTGTGTTTTGTTTTGTTTTTGTTTTTTTTCAACTGCTCAAAAAAAAAACACAATGGAGGTCAATGGATGAAAAACACACGGCAATGGGGAGAAAAAAATGCTGGAGCAAGCTGCAATTTGGAAAAAGCGCCATTGACACAAGAAACACAACTCAAGAGTGAAAAGTGCCAATACTAAAAATGAAAAACCTTTTGTTCTATGCTCCCATAGACTTCCAAAGAAAAGACACAAAAAACGGCAACAAATAAAATTTTTCATTTTCCATGTCAATATCTATATTAAGAAAAACATACAATCCTGCAGTTTTCGCATTGGTCACTAAGCCTAATAATAGGAACCATTTCTTAGTCTAGATGTATAGATCATTTTACTGCAGTCATCTCATTATCATTATAGGCAGGATTACAATGTCAGATATCACCGATATAGATAGGAAACACAGGATCTGCCATTTATAATAGGTAATATCACAGCTTATCTACTCCCTCCTGACCTCTGCACAGGTCACAGAGCATGCCCAGAAAACTCTCCCATAGAAGTCAATGAGTCAAGTCCTGGGTCATGGTGACTGCTGTAAAGCATCTCTCTGAATGCTGTTAAGAACAGCTCGGCAAGATGGCGGCACCCATAATCATGTTCAATTAATAGAATAAAAAAAAATTCAATCGGAAAATAAAACAGATTAGAAAAAAAGAATATGCATCGCTACCTGGTTTTAACTGGTGGAAACTTTTTTTTATGACACGTTTCTTGTTAAAGTGTATGGCCATCCTTAGTGTTGATTTTTAAAAAATCAGAAATGAAACATTGCTCAGTGTTAATTGTTCCTTACCACCTAGGGTTTAACATTGAAATGTGTCATTTACTGTATTGTCAGTTGACTCATGCTTAAATTATGAAAAATGGATTCACTGTCATTTTACTACAAACAGAAATATTTCATGGAATTTCTGCTTAAAAAACAATCTATTCTCCTCTTAAATGTGTCTTGAGGATATCATCAGAGATTAGTGAACAGCATCATTAAACGACTCATTATGTTACAAATCCCCTACTGTGTCTCTACACCCGCGGAGGAGAATGGACAGGAGAGATAATAGTCCGCAGAGATGATGGTAATTTAGCACTTTGTAATAGAAGCATTACACTTTAAATATTCAGCACAAGTGTCATCCCATCTGAATACACTGAGCAAACAAAGCCTTGTATGAAAATCTTTGTTTCCCAAATGTTCATGCAAAATACATGGATCTAAGCACACGAAGAAAAGTCACACTGCCCCATAGCAAAATTATATTAGCATTGTATAATTCTATCTAAAGCTGCACATTAAAAGAAATAAAAACTATTCAAATGTGTGTGTGAAAATATGTAGTTAGTAAAAATGTAATGAAAATTGAATGACACATTTAAAATTCAGCTTGTGCGAACAGTGCTTTGCAGGGACCTTCAACAAGTGGCAGGTGGTGTATGAATTACTTATACTATGAACATCTGAATAGTTAGGCTCCAACCACTGGGATCCTCATGGCCCACTTAGTGATCACTGGGGGTCTCAGAAGTCATACCCCAACAATCAGATGTATTTTATTTCAAGGGGTCGTCCCACAAAAAATATTCTTTTTTTTCAAACCATCACCTGGATCTGAATACTTTTGTAACTGCATGTAATTAAAAATTTAGTATTAGTTTTATTGAGTTATTCATTAAAATGAATCTGTATAGCACCACCTTTTGTTTGTTTTTTTCTTATTTCTTTGTCCTGCTCACTGAGAAGGCCACACATGCTCAGTTTCATTCTTCAACTGCTTCCTGAGCTGTGATAGGGAGAGCTGAGACACGCCCCCTGAGCTATAGCAGAAAAGACACTCTCCTTGATCAGCTTGATATAAATCTAGCAGAGCAACGAAAGGGGAGATCTCTGGATCCATGTGAGGTACAGGGCTGGTTCTAGCTTTGTTAGAAAGAGGTTGTCATGTATTACACGATCTCTTATTTTCATTTTTTACATTAGTCATGGGATAATCCCTTTAAGATACCATCATTGAGATTCATTGGAAAACTATTTTAATGCTTAAAAGGGGTTATCCAGCCATTGGTGGTGGTCTATCCTCAGAATAGGCCTATCCTCTTGAAGATAGGCCTCACTTAGAAAGAGTTGGACAACCTTTTTCAGTAGGATCAACTCTATTAAACCAAGCATACCACTGGGTAGGGTTGATTCTGCTGAATAAGATGATACCTCTCTTGTAAAAATCGGTTGCGGCATTCCTGAGAAAAATGAAAATTGCAAATGAAGGCCTCAGTGCACCAAGGGGCATGATCAGCACCAGAGACTTGGAATTGAAGTGCACCTAGGATCTAATCTCACATTCATCTTAATACAGAATAAAAATATTTTCTCTCAGAAACACCAAAACTGATTTCACGTTACAGGTAACTGATTTCACAGGTATTGTTTTAATCAGCAGGATCAATCCTATTGGGCAGCATGCATAGTTTAATAAGGCAGACCCTGCTGTAAGATGCCTAGACCCTTTACATGGTCTTGCTGAACAGCCAGATCATTCCAGCTTTACATCAGAACAGGTGGATTAACATCGTTATAGGTGGAGATTTAGTATAGCATTACCATGCATTCAGATACTCTATACTTATAAAGGCTATGTAAGCCTTTACTATGACCACATCAGACAATGTTGAATTATATCCTACAAGCTTTACTGCATTTGTGCAAGTTGCTATGCTTATAGCTAAAGGAACTGCCCACTCCCTCCCCAAAATATTCTACATTTCTCAAACCAGCACCTGGATCAGAATACTTGTAATACCTTTTAATCACATGTATTTAAACATTTTAACGTAGCCACTGAGTCATTCAATAAAATGTATCTGTATAGCGCCACCTGCTGTGTATTCTTTTATTTATCTGTCCACCTGAGTAACATAGCTGAGGTAGACACATATCCCCAGTTCCATTCTTCAATTGTCACCAGTCATATCTACTGTTTGAAGCTGTAACAGTTAGAGAGCGGAAAGGACATGCCCCCTGAGCTGTGATATGGAGAGAGCTGCAGCAGGAAAAACACATCTCCTGAGCTGTGATAGAGAGAGATCACCAGTAGAAAGGACATGCCCTCTGAGTTGTGATAGGGAGAAAACTGCAGCAGAAAGGACATCCCCCTTAAAAGGACACATCCCCTGAGCTGTGATCGAGAGAGAGCTGTAGCTGAAAGCTGTATCCTGACTCACACCCATGGGAAAGGACACACTCCTGTGCTGCCAGCTTGAAATAAATCTAACAGAACAATTCAAGAAATGAATGTGGAGATCTCTGGATCCATGTAAGGTTCAGGGCTGGTTCTAGCTTTGTTAGAGATTGCCATGTACTATATGATGTCTGATCTTCATTTTTTACATTGAAAGTCCATATAATCCTGAGCTGGCTTACAATAGTGAACCACTAAAAAGAATGATTTTTTATTGCTCTTTTAGGGTCCCTTACACCAAAAGTCTAGAAAGACTTACTAGAAACATAAAATAGATCTCCTATGAAAACTCCCATTACTGTTCAAAAGGGATGGAGAGAGCAAGACAACAAATAGTAAGTATAGTTGTTTCCAAAAGTGGATTAGTGTGTAGTAGAAAATCCCTGGGCTGGATTCATTTTTCATAGCATTTTGCTTATTTCACAGTACGTCAGGTTTTGGATCACATTTGCTTATTTGCAGTGTAGCTACCACCCCAGGTCTATACAATAACATCATAATGGAAGAAAAATCAGTGTAAACAATACCCCGGAGATAGTCCTGGCTAAGACCTACAGGAATAGAAGCCAACTCCGTGCTTTTCTTTACTACGCCATTTAGACATTTTTCCTCCATATGGATAAGAAGAGGTTCCACGGAAAGCAGGTTGATGGAAAGTACTAATCGTTAACACATTAGCTAATTGTTATGATTAATCCTTAACAGTTTGTGTCTAGTAATCCAAATTTCTTCCGGTCTGAGTAAGGATGCTTTATTGCAACAAGTGCTGTGAAAACACCAGAACAATACTGTTCTAATCTCTGAGATCTGTTCATCTAAAAGTTGTCTGAAAAACAAGCTCTTGAAGTATAGACATTCTTCACGAAAAAAATATCCGCCGCGGTCACCCACCCTTTCTGTCAGCTCCATGTCATCTGCTCTTATCATTAATCATCTGTTTTTGCAAATAAAGTGCTCTTTGGAAAAATGATTCCGAGCCAATGATAATAAAGCTAATAAACCCATAATTGTCTTCTGACAATCTGCCTTGCATGGAATCCAAGATAATGAGAACAGGCGCTGCTAACCCTTTCCCTCCCAAAAACAGGTTGTCAGCTACGGTATACGTGAAAGCAAGAATTGCTACGACGAGGGTTACGGAGGTCTGCAATGCCAATTCATATTAGAAATAACTGCGTATCACTGACACTCAAAGGAAATACCTAAGTGTTGACATTTCTAATGCCCTGTCTAGGTTCAGAGTCTCCCAAAATATGCATAAAACAGGAAATAAAGCCTATGGCATGGATACAAGTTTTCTTAAAGGAAATGTATCGTGTACACAGAGAGAAATCTTTAAAAAACATGGTCTGTTCCTGCAAATCAGGACCAGCTGTCAACGGCGTACAATTAATTCATCAAATTGTTTTAGTAATGAAGAATTTTCTGGAGTAAGAAAGCCAAATTGTGGAAACATCTAATGAAAAAGAGCAATTCTTTACTGTGTGATGAAAACGGTATAATAGTGAATGCATTACGGCAAGCTTAGTAAATCACAATCCTAATAATAGCATTACAATCAGCAATGCTCTTCGTATTACGCCATGCACTGTATATGGCACTAAACCCTCCACTGCTTGCCAAATTACACGGCAAACCAAATATACTATTCATAATGTTACCGATTACTACCATGTACGGACTCATGCTCATTACACTGTGCAAACTGAGCCAATTCATTCAGATGTAAGGCATCTCCAGACCAGAGATCCTACCGCCTTGTGAGGTAGATTCCTCATGTGGTTCCCTACTGAGAACAGTTCACGCTGAAGCCAGGAATACCCGTCACATGTTGGTGTCACCGATATCCATGTCTTAGAAAATTCTGATCAATGATGACAGTGATGGTTATGCTCCAAAAGGTATATAAAACATATCTGATATTCAGCTTGGGTTCTTAATGCAATACCACAAGCACTCCTGCCCATATGTTCACCTAGATTAGTCATCAGTATCTTTGCGTGGACCTCACTTTACATTTCATCAGGACACCACAAGAACAACTAAACCAACTGCTTCATGTATCCTTGATACAGCCAAAAGTTGATGAAGTGCCCTAGAAAAAAATGCTTGTAGCCAACTGTGTGGAAAGTGATTAAAGAGGTTTTCCAGAACTTAAGGGGTATTCCCATCTAAGACAATGATGGCATATTGCCAGGATACGACGTCAATGTCAGATAGGTACGGGTCCCACCTCTGGGAACCACACAAATATCCAGAACGGGCCCCTCAAAGTGAAGGGAGAGAGGCTTTGCAAACACAGCCACCCCCCATTCACCACTATGGACGTTCTGAAAATAGATGAGTGCTGGCTCAGTTATTTCCTGCAGTCCCCTTCTGGTGAATGGAGAGGTGGCAATGCATGCACTGCATGTTCTCCATACACCACTATGGGGTTTCCATAAAATAGCCATAGCAGTGAATGGAGAGCATGCAGCACATGGACGGTGTGCTCTCCTGCACTTTAGGTCCCTGTTCTGAAAATACAAATGGGTCCCTGAGGTGGGATCCTCACCTATCCTAGCGATATGCCATCAATATTAAATATTGATGACCTATCCTGAGGATAGGTTATCAGTATCAGATTAGTGGGGATCTCACACCTGGCACATCCACCAATCAGCTGTTTTGGGCAGCCATTGGTGCTGGAAACTATACAGTGGACAGAAGAGAGCTGAGTTACAGTACCCCACCAAGGCCACTGTATGGTGGGGAGAGCCTTCAGTTTCTGACTCTGTTCACTGTATAGTTTCTAGTGTTGGCGGCTGCTGAAAACGGCTGATTGGTGGGGGTGCCACGTGTTGTATCCCACTGAATTAAAGGGAGTCTGTCAGCTACTTTGAGTGTTTTAGACCACTCATATGAGGATTTAGCACAGTTGCCCAACATAATATAGTACCTGTATTGTTTCTTTCACTTGTCCACAAATGGAAAAAAAACACCTTATAATGATATGCAAATTAGGGCCTGCAAGTACATAGGGGCAGCGTTATGACTGCAAGTGTCTAGGCCCCTCTGATGTGCCCTGATAACCGCTCCCCTTGAATTCCTTTGGCCCGCCCTCCTCTCCTTATTCATCCTCCTCCTCTGGTTTAGATCTCACACAAGCTCCGGTCACCACCAGGCTTGTATATGATCAGTGCCTCTGCCCATAGTGGGCAGAGTAGTGCACATGCGCAGGCTCGGCAGTGACCGGCGCTCGGGTGAGATCTAAACCAGAGGAGAATATGAGCGGTCTAAAACGGTCAAAGTAGCGAACAGACTCCCTTTAATATCAATGATATCAAAGTCCTAGAAAACCCACTTTAAGACATCTGTATCTTTCTTTTTCTGTGTCTATACCCCATAGATAAACAGAAGACTGAAGTCAATCCTCAATAGCTGAACATATAGCAAACTTACTGATGGTCAGGGTTACTAACTACAAATGATAAATTCAAATTGTAAGAAGGGCAAACCTTAATCCCCCTTAAATAAAATGACATGTATGTCACTTTAATAGATTTATGTCAACTATGTCCAATTAATATTTCGTTTGCTTTGCATATACCACAATTGTTTGTGCACCTTTGTTAGCCCTTGAGTGTACAGATCTGGCTTGTAGGGCCACCTAACTCCTCAAATGTCTCAGGAGGAGGTGCTGGACACAGGTCAGTGCAAACATCTCCATGATGTAGTGTGCCACCAAGTGTGTCCTGTAACCATCAAGCATACTGTACCATTAAGTTTATCCTGTAACTGTTGAGAGCACCATGCCACTTTTGTGAAGAAAAAAAAGTTACTTCCAATACAAAATGTCTGAATCATTTCACAACTATTGTAGCTATTGGAAATCCACACTGAGAGAAAAGAACATAGCCACCCCATGTGCAAACCTGTAGGACATCACTCCAAATCCCTAAAGTTCGGTATTCCAGGCATTCCACATGCAATCCTATCACGCCTCTCATCAGTCAAGCTGTGCACATGACCCTATAGATGAATGAAAGAGATATCTGTTCTATATTCAGACGTAAAGATGAGCTAATCGATTTATATGAATCGATTTGTCTCACCAAGCAGAGTCCTTCTCATGCAACAGGGTGTCCCCAAAGCTGAGGATGCCCCCTTTCTGCTTGATTAGCACGGCTGAACATCTTGACCTGCCCTGATAATTTAATGCCTGCGCGTCTGCTCCAAGTAGTGGTACAAGCAGGGGTGGGATTCAAATTTTTAACAACAGGTTCCCTACTCAACGGCGGACATGCGGCATCACGACGAATATATACATACACCATATATATGCAAAAACCATACACATAAATACAGCATATACATGGTACACATATATAAATACACCATATATACACTACACACATATGCCACCCAACTTTTAAAAAGCCTAAGGAGCTAAACTATGGAATGGAAGCGCTCAACTCCAGCTTCCGCCGCCAGAGCACTGGATCGGGATTTAGCCAGTAATATGGTTCTCCAATCTATTTTAACAACTGGAACTGCAGGGAAGTGGCTGAATCCCTTGCCTGGGCACAAGCATGGAGGTTCTGCTTCCACTACTGGTGCAGTAACTGTGCCTGCGCTGCTACACTTCCAGGTAGTCTTTGCAGCGGTCGGCACCAAAGCCCTCGTTCAGCGCTGCTACGGGATGGAGTACCACTCCTCAACTTTATATAGAAGAATCCCGGCAGACGCTTGTGCTTAATAAATGCTTCTTTTGATTGCATAGCGTAGTAAAGAATGCATTTCGGCGTATAGCCTATGAGTTGATAAAGACTATATGCTGAAACGCGTTCTTTACTACGCTATGCAATAAAAAGAAGCATTTATTAAGCACAAGCGTCTGCCGGGATTCTTCTATATACACTTCCAGGTAGTGGCGCAGGAACAGGCGCTGCTCCATAAGCAGAGCCTCTGCGCTTGCACTGCAATCAAGTGGCAAGGGGAGCGTCCTCAGCTTTGGGGTCACCCCGTCTGCTTGATGAGATGGCTATAGTTGTACAAACCGATTCCCTCATCTCTATTGAAATGCCACATGAGCAGTACCAGTAGCGCACTCCATGTCCTCCTATTCTTTTTTCCATTCCAATTAATTGACATAATGAAAGCTCCACCTGCTGAACTGGCTTGTAGAAGAACTGGAGGAATTTCGTTTCCCCATCACACACAGTCTGCAGTCTGACTTTTTCTTTTCCTTGCAGGCTGTCATTATTAAATCTTACTTTACTTTGCAACATCTGTTTGCAAAATGTTGAAAATAAACCCTTAATTAAGATTCTTTCACTATACAAGAAACATTAACATTTTATGGATCAATTTAATAAAAAAAAAAAAAGTTGTTGAAGCCCAGCACATGTTTGATTTACGATCTGGTTATTTAACATGAAACTATCAAACATAATTTTACCTGCAGAATGAGAGTAAATGAAGTTAGCAATAGACATAAAAATGTTGAACAATGACAAAATATAAATTGTGGCATTTCAAAGCCAGCTGCATAACTCCGTTTCATTTCTTCTCTTCTACATATGCCAGCAGTAATTTAACATCAGAAAATATTCATTTCCATCGCTTCTACCTGTTATGATTGAATGCAATGAATGATTTTGCCACTCGCGGAGTGCCTCAGTAAGTCTTATTTTCCTGCTCCAATAAACTATGACTAGACGTTCAAGAGAAATTTCCCAGCTCCTTATTACTTTGCTGTTTAAAGAAACATTTCTGTCATAAAAATAACGCAAAATATAGTAACTTTACTATATTACATTATCTTTAATACAAGTATTGTCTTCCCTCATATAGCATAAGTTGTAAGTACTTTCACGGTAGGTAGGCTGTAGTTATATAGTGAAGCTAACATTTTATTTGTCCTCTGAGGACCCAGAAAACCTAAGATGAAACAGTTGAGTATTTTTTTAAAAGAAAAAACAATATAATAGGACCTTATACGCAGTGCTATTATGACTCTATGTTGTATAGGTTGTTAATATGGTGCCTATAGACTGCCATGTGCTCATACTTAAAGGGGTTATCCAAGACTAAAAAATGTCCCCCTCACACTGATTCTACTTACCCCACTCCCCGCTCCCTGCACTATTCCTGGTCCCCACACCGCCACTGTTGCTTCTCCCGTGCACAGATGAAAACATCCAGTGTCGGGGAGGAGAGCAGCCAATGGCGGGGGGCGGGGATGAGCTTCCCTAGCATCGCCAATGGCTGCTCTCTCCGACACCAGATGTTTTCTTCTGCACACGGGGAGAAGCAGCAGTGGTGGTGCGGGGACCAGGAGCGGTGCAGGGAGCGAGGAGCCAGGTAAGTAGATTCAGTGTGGCATATGGGGGACATTTTTTGGATAACCCCTTTAACTTTGTGTACCTCAGATTTTATATGTAGGCACACAGTGGCCCAGATTTACTTATTGTGTCTGCACCAATATCTGTCTATAAAGTGGTGCAAATTAGCGACGCATCTAGGGTTTCTGCACTTATTATGACATGCTTGATGGAGGGGGCTTAGTGAACAGTGGAAGCATGCACCATTTTGTTGTATAAAAATCAGTCTCAAAGTAAGCCAACCAATATTATAGAGACAGAGAAATATGTCTATCGTAGCACCACATTAATCATCCGCCTGTACCCCTGTGATACATCTGGTGCAGGAATAGACAGCCTGTCCAAGTTTACATCATCTACAGGATTAGTAAATCTGCCCCAATTTTTTGTTTTTTTTATCATTTACAGACTGAATTCTCTCACATATGCCATAGTACAGAGCTATTTTCCTGAAAGCATTGCAGGAGATTTACATGGGCTGGAATTATGGCTTTATGTGGGCTTAATTTGACCAAAAATATTCCACACGCTTTACACATTATGGCCCAGATTTACTAATGTGTCTGTGCCTAGAATCTTTATGAACTCAGTGCAACTAGAGCCTCTACAGTATTCTCCGACTTTCTCTTAAAGGACATGGGGCTTAGTGGAAAGGGCATCATGTGAAAGGGGGCCTGACCTAAGTTGTGACAATTGGCACTGAAATTGCTCCATAATTCTAGCATAAAATTCTGTCTTAAACTAAGAGAACCACTAGTTGCTATAGAATCAGAGAAAAGTGTATTTTCCTGCACCGAGATTTATCATCCAACCTGAGTCACTGTGATACATATGGTGCGGGTGTAGACAACCTGTCTGTTTACGCCATCTATAGGTTTCTTCCTTCTTATAGAGTGCAAGCACGTCCACCACTGCTGGATTGCAGGGTGGTCAGGACCATGGAAACGACAAGTGTATAATGCAAGGGGGAAATGAATAAAGCCAGCAAAGGAGGCAATATGGACATTCACAATACATTAGTAAGTGCCTTGTAGTAACTTTCTCTACATGATAAATACCATTTGCTGAAGTCAGACACCCCCTTTAAGTGCCCAGTAGGCAGAGCATCAGTGTGAAGTGCTCTCTGCATTGAGCTGATTCACAGCCCCTCCCCTCTGTTTTGAGTGACAGGTCTAGTGGTCTCCTGACTGGATACTTGATACTCAGTGAAGCACCACCTTCACTCAATATAGTCATCACTTTTGGGCTGGAAATCCTCTCTACTTCAACTTTTTTTCATTTTAAGAGGACATGATTATTACAAATTTTAATAGAATTAACTTTTCCTGTACCCTAAAACGTGGCAGTATAGTTCCAATTCATGCATTACAATATAAGTATAGATTTTACAGTGCATGTGTAATGCTTCAAATCTATAAACTCTAATGGGTTAACCCAAGAATTTGGAGAAGAGCATAAGGTCCAGTTATTAGGCTCTAGTATCAGATGCAGTACGACAGATTATAATTAAGCCACTAAACCATGTACAAATATGATCCTATTAAGTAATGCAAGTACAATAAGAAATAGATGAGAGTTAATGCTTCAAACAAGGAAAGATTTTTTCGATGGGTTGAAAAACACATCTGATAAGTGCCCTAATAGTTATCTGTTCTGTATCTAAAAGTGGAATTGGAATGTGAAACAAATCATAAGATTTTTTTTTTTCTCTTTGCCGAATACTTCAGGAGGTTTAGGAATTCAGCTTGCAAGCAATGCCTCATTCACAGCAGTTGATTAGTTCCAGCGTAGAGTGCACTAGACAGGACAATAAGTGGATGACAGACATAGTGATTCATAGATTACTTCGCAGAGACCTGCAGGTGCTTTTGCAACAGAAAAAAAAAGTTGAGTTACTTTTCAAAACTGCCCCTTGTCAAAAGATTAGGAAGACCTCCCCACTCCGAACCACAGCACCAGAAATGGCAACGCACTGCTAATTGAGAAAAATTAGATTTTTTTTTTCTAAAAGATTAATCTCTTCATCGTTTACAATACAGCTGTAACTGTACGTAAAAGAAAGGCAAATATATATGCTTTCTGACTGAAACACAAGTTATCTACCAGGGTCCAGACACTAGAGGACCAGTGCAGGTCAAGATGTGTCAGGGCACATGCTGTGCTCATATCTGTATACTCAGTTCCTTCTCTGCCGACATAAAAGTAGTAGTAATAACAATAATACAATATTACAACAATTATGAGGGTTTGCTGGCTACAATGTATATTATGACACCTTTGAATGACGTGGTTGCCATTGTCTTGGTTCATATCTTATTACATACTTAGACTAGTCATATATATTAGATCAGGGGTAGGCAACCTCCGGCACTCCAGCTGTTGTGAAACTACAACTCCCAGCACTCTCTGCTCTTCTAAGAACTCTCATAGAGATGAATGGAGCATGCTGGGAATTGTAGTTTCACAACAGCTGGAGTGCCGAAGGTTGCTGATCCCTGTATTAGATAGACAGGACTTTGATTTTGGTAAGATCGACTTATTGTCTCCCAGTGTCTGATATTGGGGGGTAAAGAAAATCAAGTTCGTTGAGTTTCAACACGTTCAGTATCTATCGATCTCCGGGAGATAAGCAATGGCTGGAAATGTCAGGCAGTGTCTTATCTACTACTCCCTAAGGCTACTTTCACACTAGCATTTTATAATTCCGGTATTGAGTTCCGTCATAGGGGCTCAATACCGGAATAAAACGCTTCAGTTTTGTCCTCATTCATTGTCAACGGGAACAAAACTGAACTGAAGACAACGGAGAGCCGCTCCGTTCCGTCTTCAGACCGGAGGCAAAACCGCAGCATGCTGCGGTTTTCTCTCCGGTCCAGGCATCCGCACCAAGACGGATCCGTCCTGACCCCCAATGAAAGTCAATGGGGATGGATCCATTTGGTGTGATACAATGGTGAACGGATCCGTCCTCCATTGACTTTCAATGGAGCTCATGACGGATCCGTCACCTGCACACAATACACACATACAGATATAGACATACACATAAACATACACAGACATATACACATGCAAATACACATACATACTTACATGCTCCCGGCAGGTCTATGTGCGTGCCGTCCTGCTCCTCCTGCGCTGTGGAGACCTGCCGGGAGCATGTAAGTATGTATGTGTATTTGTATGTGTATATGTCTGTGTGTGTGTGTCTGTGTCAGGGGCGGACATACCGCCTGTGCAGCCGGTTCAGCTGCACAGGGGCCCAGGGCAGGGAGAGATGAGCGCTTCCATTTTGGAAGCGCTCATCTCTATATTCATCTGTATCGCCGTCCTTAGGACGGCGATACAGATGGATAATGCGGGGCAAGGGAGGGAGAGGCATCTCCCTTCCCCGTTCCTCTGATCAGAGGCCATCACAGGCGGCGCGATGCCGTCATCGCAACGCCTGAGCCATACAGCGCGGGACACAGGCCGGAAGAGGCCTGCATCGCGTCGCTGACAGAGGCAAAGAGGTAAGTATAAGTGTTAATTTTTTTCATTTAAGCTGGCACACAGTGGGGCACTATGGGGGCTGAGCACTATGGGGGCTGAGCACTATGGGGGCCACTATGGAGGGCACTATGGAGGAGGAGCACAATGGGGGCACTATGGAGGGCACTATGGAGGGCACTATGGAGGGGGAGCACTATTGAGGGCACTATGGAGGAGGAACACTATTGGGGGCACTATGGAGGAGGAACACTATGGGGGCCACTATGGAGGAGGAGCACTATGGGGGCACTATGGAGGGCACTATGGAGGAGGAGCACAATGGGGGCACTATGGAGGAGGAACACTATGGGGCCACTATGAAGGAGGAGCACTATGGGGGCACTTGGAGGGGGAGCACAATGGGGGCACTATGGAAGAGGAGCACTATGGAGGGCACTATGGAGGAGGAGCACAATGGGGGCACTATGGAGGGCAACTATGGAGAAGGAACACTATGGGGGCCACTATGGAGGAGGAGCACTATGGGTATGCACTATGGAGGGGAACACTATGGGGGCACTATGGACTATGGGGGCACTATGGAGGGAGCACATATGGAGGGCACTATGGAGGAGGAGCACAATGGGGACAATATGGAGAGCACTATGGAGGAACACTATGGAGGGCACTATGGAGGAGGAACACTATGGGGGCCACTATGGAGGAGGAGGCACTATGGGGGCACTATGGAGGAGGAGCACAATGGGGGCACTATGGAGGAGGAACACACTATGGGGGCCACTATGGAGGAGGGGCACTATGGAGGAGAGCACAATGGGGGCACTATGGAGGAGGAGGGGCACTATGGGGGCACTATGGAGGAGGGAGCACAATGGGGGCACTATGGAGAAGGAACACTATGGGGGCCACTATGGAGGAGGGGCACTATGGAGGAGGAGCACAATGGGGGCACTATGGAGGGCACTATGGAGGAGGAGCACACACTATGGGGCACTATGGATGGAGGAGGCACTAGCACAATGGGGGCACTATGGAAGGAGGAGCACAATGGGGGCCACTATGGAGAGGAGGAGCACTATGGGGGCACTATGGAAGGAGGAGCACTATGGATGGGGCACTATGGAGGGGAACTATGCACTATGGAGGGGCCACTATGAAAAGGAGGAGCACAATGGGGGCACTATGGAGGGGGAGCACAATGGGGGCACTATGGAGGAGGAAAACACTATGGGGGCACTATGGAGGAGGAGCACTATGGGGCACTATGGAAAGGAGCACTATGGGGGCCATATATATATATATATATATATATATTATATATACACTGGCACTATGGGGGCCCTATCATATATACTGGCTACATTCACATGGGGGACACTATGGAGGAGGAGGAGGAGCACTATGGGGGGCACTCTGAAGGAGAAGGGACACTATGGGGGCCCTATCTTGTATACTGGCAGACATGGGGGGGCACTATGGAGAAGGGGGGAGAGGAGCACTATTGTATAGGGGCACTAAGAGGGTTTTTTGGGCACATAGTAGGGGGCATTGGCACACATTATGAGGTCACTATGGGGACATTGGCTGGCCGGGGGCACTAATTATTTCTATTGGTGGGACTTTGGGGAGCACTATTATGGTGGGGGGCACAGTATCAGCTTATCACAGTTATTTTTGGGGAACATTTTGGTTATAATTTAGTGTCAGGGACACTATTTCCTGGGTGCAGTTATTTTAAGTACTGAAGGCGGTAGTATTTAAGAGGGACTGTTTCTGCAGTATAGTTTTGGGGGGCACAGTATTGGGGGTGGCAGGATGGGAAGTTCAAGAAGGTGGGAGAAAAGTAGGAAACTAAGATGTCTATTTGTCAAACTCCACAGAGAGAAGAGATGGCTGGAAGAAATCATCATGGCGGTCTGGTCTGAAAGGAGAAGATGAGGACAGAGAACGTCTACATCTAAGAAGACGTCACTGGATGTAAGAGGTATGTGGACCTGTATTAGGCTGCTTTCACATTTGAGTTAGTGATTCTGGCAGGCTGGTCCAGCAGAGAACAGCCTGCCAGAATTCACCGGCTCCGGCACTGCTGGATTCAGAATGCCCACCGGCCCCATTAACTATAATGGGGTATGGCAGAGATCCGGCCACAATCTGGCAAAAATGCCGAGAATCAGCGGGACACAAAGTGCTGCATGCCTGAGTTTGTGTCCGGCCAATTTCTTGCATTCTCTGCCAAATCAGGTGGCTGGAGTGTAGTGCTACAGGTGTGAAAGTAGCCTTACCCTGTGTGTTTTGTATTGCTGTATGTAATGTTAGGACACCATAGGTTAGGTTGAGAATTTGGTTTGGGAAAGGCGGGGGGGGGGGCCAGACATATTCCTTGCACAGGAGCCCTCTGCTGTCTGTGTCCGCCCCTGGTCTGTGTGTATGTACTGTGTGACAGTGTGGGGCTGGAGCGCGGTTCCGGCCCCGCACATGTCCCTGCGGCAGCACGGATCCGGCGGCACCCGTTCACCGTGCCACTAGTGTGAAAGAGTCCTAATAACATAGATTGACTGGGTGTATACTGGGGGTAAGATAACTATCAGATTTTGAATTCCTACAGAGATTCAGCTGAAGCTCTCATCATCTGTATTCAGAATCATAATCCCAGACAAGTAGAGCAGAGAGAGGATGAGGAGGCTGTTTACCTCAGTGTTGTCAAGAAACTTCTCCTCCTGTCTAATTAGGACAGGTTTTGTGTGCACTAATAGGACAGCAGCCATTTTATTTCTTCTGATGATTGATCCCCAGGCAAAATGGGCTATTATAAATAATGAAAGGTATTTGGGAATATATTTATAATAAAGTAATATTTAACTATTTTCATTTTCCTAATTTCCGGAGAACCCCTTTAAGAAAGGTAATAGTCTATGAAGCTGTACTCTGCTTACCAGCCAGCTCACTATGCAAATGTTAATTTTAAGAACAAGCTCTTTAAGAAATGTACACTATTTATAAAAGTTATGCATATTTAGGTGAAATTAGGAAATTATACAGAGAAATATAACTTTACACACTGTATATGTAGCCAAATAGATTATTGCCTTTCACCAGTTGAGAGAAATGCTCTCTTGTGTGGTTCAAGCAGTACCGGGTGACCTAAGGTCAACTGCTCTTCTAAATCCACAAGTCATCTGCGCACCAGCACTTAGAATCAATCTCTTAGTGCCATTGAGATAGGCAATTTGTTCATATAAGAGCTCACAACAGTAAACTCTTTTGCAATAAAGGCCCCATTGTCCTAACTCCTTCTGATACAAGTGAACAAGAAGCCGCAGTAATTAAATGTCAATACTCGGTCTTGTTAAATCTGCATTTTAGTCTGATGAAACCTATATTATGTAAAACAGTGCTTGTTTTATTCAGTGCAAGCATGTTCAATGTGTAATACACAATAACACACTTTACATAGTTCCAAATATTGCATTTACTGCAGTAGTTTATTATCTTGAATGATCTTGAAAATTATACTAGACAAATAAGACACATTACACAGGGGACAGGTTTCTGGGTACCAGAAGATCATATCTCTATGTGATGTCATAGGACTTGGTTGCAGGGTTTTGTGACCATTCAACTACAAGGACTATGGTGTAATACTGAGGTTGAGTGATAAGAACTAAATCATTGTTTCCCCCCAGTGGAGCTTTGTGGAGTTCAGGTCAGGTTCCGAAGGAAAGTCTTGTTCTTTATAAGAAACTTGGCAAACTAGAGTCAATACTTTAACTCAGTTTAAAATACTAACAACTACATATAAGGCCATCCACAACCTGTCCTCTCTGTACATCTCTGACCTACTTTCCCGATACATGCCCACACGTAATCTCCGATCCTCACAAGACCTCCTTCTCTCTTCTCTTATCACCTCTTCCCACAATCGCCTCCAGGATTTCTCCCGTGCATCCCCCATGCTCTGGAACTCTCTGCCCCAACATATCAGACACTCGTCTGCACTGGAAACCGTCATAAGAAACCTGAAAACCCACCTCTTCAGACAAGCCTACAACCCGTAACCCTGATGCCTCTACACCGCCATGACCAGCTCTACCCTCACCTACTGTGTCCTTTTACCATACCTTGTAGATTGTAATCCCTCACGGGCAGGGCCCCCTCTTCTACTGTACCAATTTGTAATTCGTCTTGTTTCATGCTTAGTGCAATTGTCTGTATTATGTATACCCCTTTTTATATATACAGCGCTATGGAATGAATGGCGCTTTAATAAATAATAATAATAACAATAATAATAATACTAAATTCCAGATTATCTCTGAAAAAAGCTATGGGGAAATGATACAAATAAGCCAAACGCGATAGTGAGCATAGTCTCAACATATAGATAGATAGATAGATATAACTTTTGGTACTTATGCACAGTCTTGCTAAGTGACTTCCATAAAAGGACTTGTTAAATTACGTATTAGAATTAGCAGTCTGATTTTAGCTGTAAATATAAAAACCTAGTACTATGACATCATTGTGTGCATTAGTAATGCACAGTGGCATCAATGTGCACATCATACCTTTGCTGTGACATCACTTTGAGCATTATGTCTGTGACATAATTGTGTGCATTAGTCATGCACATCATACCTGTGACATCACTTTTTTGCATTATGCCTGTGACAATATTGTGTCAATCTCAGTTATATTACATCTTTATCTGCATTATCCCACTACTCTGACATGATTCCCAAGTGGTAACTTTGCTGTGTCTCTTATGTTTACATTCACATATTCATCACTGTGTGCATTAGCCCTGTGCATTAGGAAAATACACACAGGAAGATAAAAAAGGCAATATAAGAAGACAAAGAGACAATACAGATAAGACAATAGACAAAAGGCAATATAATAGGCAAAAAAAATTAAAAGCTTAGTTCAAATGTTACTGTTGGGCATAAATACTGGTTATGCTCGTGGGTACTGGTAAAGAAACTGCAGCTTTTATCATGTAAGATCACTTTTCATTAAAAATATTCAAAGAATAATCATTCATGTAAAGACATATACATTGTACAAGAATAACCATTTATATAAGGATGGATAAAAACCTGCGCAAGAAGCCCCCTTGTGGAACAACATATAAAAAGTAAAGTATAAGAGTGCAGAATCCAAATCAGATGCTATTACTTACATTATAACTAGTGTTGAGTGAACTGAAGTTTTGATCCGAATTTCAGGGCAAATTTGATTAGCCGCAAAGCTGAATTTCCTCGTGCTTCGTGGTGGCAAATCGATTTTCCCTCAAATAGTGTAAAAAACAAAATAAACATACTTACCTCATCCATTCCATCGCGACAGGCCGGCCACCGCCATCTTGATTAAAGATCTCGCACGAAATCCCGTCATCACAGGCTGCATGAGCTAGACCTTCCATCAAGATGGCGGCGGCCAGCCCATCACGAGTAAATGGATGAGGTGAGTATGATTTTATTTATTTAGTTTTTTAATTTTACACCCGATTATCTCTATCAGATGCCGCAATCATGTATGAACACGGCATCTGAGGGGTACGATGACGGGGAGCAGTGCAATCATTGCCCCTACTACTTACAAAGAAATGCACTTTGTGACAAAGTAATTAATCACAAAGGAAATTTTTTTTGTAAAATAAGGTGAAACAGTCGAATGGAATTTATGAATACTTCGCTCATCTCTCAATAAAACGGATCGTCATCTTTCATGCTTTTAACATGCATATGTTATTTTTTACAGTGGTCTTAAATGGGCTCATCAACAATCAATGGTCACAGCAGTGATTTCAGTATGTATGGCACATGAGCATTCGGCCAATGATTGGCTCCTGCAGTAACCTGCACGAAGTATTCACTGCTGCAATGTGAACTACTGGACCATCTGCACTGGAGTGTATTAGCGATAGACAACCCCTTGTGCTATCTTTATTAAGATTTTGCATGACATATATAATATATCAGTCAATAAGAGACAGTGAGGTATGAGCACAACTAGATGTAATAATGGACATCTATATTAATATAGGCACCTTCATTCTACTTGGCTGCCTAGGACTAATATGACCAAATCCACATGTAATTGATGGCCCTTCTTATAAATACAGCAGTTGCAGCAAAATGACCAAATCACATAAGCACAAGATTGCAAATGGCCACTTTCTGCACATAAATTTAGAAGAACATCCCAGGCTGATTAGGTTATAAGCAAGTCTTGAAAAAGATGCCATCAATTCCAATCATCCAGCTTCCCAGCCACAGAAAAAGCTAAAATTTTCCAAGCTTAGCTAACAGTCTAGCCGGCAATTTAACAGGTTAAAAAAAGAGGAGAAGAGAGGATGGAACATGAGAGACAATTCTCCAACCTGGTCAGGTCCATCAGTCTTATCTGTAAGATGCAATATTTTTCATAATTATGGTAGTATATGATGATACAATTATGTCAGTCTATAGTGTGGGGGTCTTTGATATGGTCCTTGACTTCACTCATTACATTCAATGTCCACGATCAACCATTTGCCCCATTTGCCCCATTTGCCCCATTTGCGCAATCTTTCTCCATTATAACCTATGGCTGGCGTACTTAATGGTTGTTTGTTGGCTCAGTACTTCACTGGACCCCTGCCACCGGTGATTCAGCACTGGCACGCATGATGCAGTGATTCCATCATGCCTGCTGCCCTGAGCCACAGAAAGCAGCAGGAGGCGAATACAGGGGAACTTAAGGTCCTTTTACACGGGCCGATTATCGGCCGAAAAATCGTTCCTAGGAACGCTAGTGCCGATAATCGGCCCGTGTAAAAGTGGCCCTAATCAGCCGACAATCGAGCAAAACGCTCGTTCGTCAGCTGATTGGATCTTTTGGTTTCTACAAAAGATCCAATCTGTCGGGCGCACATCGGCCTGTGTAAACAGGCGATGTGCGCCTGACAGTATGGAGCTTCCCGGCCGCACGAGTGATACAGTGATCACTCGTGCGGCCCGGTGCTCGATTCATCGGGCCGTGTAAAGGCTCCCTGCCCGAGCGCCGATATCGCTGATTGGCGCTCGGGCAGGGAGACACATCGGCCCATCTAAAAGGGCCTTTTGGTACATTAGTATTTAAATTGTAGGCAACAGGGGCGTAGCTATAGGGGGTGCAGAGGTAGCAGTCGCTACCGGGCCCAGGAGCTTGAGGGGGCCCAAAGACCCTTGTGCCACATAAGAAGACACCAGTATTATAGAAAGTGCATGCTGGTCAAGTTACACCTCTGGCAGGAGGGAAGTAAGGTCAAGAATTTGGCAGGGGGGGTGCTGTTTCAATTTTTGCCTCAGGCAGCAGGAAGGCTATGTGCTTCCTGGCCGCTGGCCACAAAGTACTGAGGAAAGGGGGGCCCAAACTGAACTCTTGCACCTGGGCAAATGAGCCTTTAGCTATGCCCCTGGTAGGCAATGTTGGTCTTAATTCCATGGGGGGCACAAGGGGGCACCACTTTGCAATCTTTGAAGGGACACATTCAAAGAGGCATCACTTAAGGGAGCACTTAAGAAGGCATCACTGTGAGTGGGCATTTAAGAGGATATCATATTGTGTGGGCGGAGCACTTAAGGGGGCATTACTCTGCGTGAGAGACCACTTATGTGGCATCACTGTGTGGAGGCTACTTAAGGGGACAGCGTACAATGTGGAGGCTACTTAAGAGGGCCTCACTATGGGGGACCACTTAAGGGGTATTACTCTATGATGGGGGGAGATCACTGTAAGTGAGGGCCACTTAAAGGGACATCATAATCTGTAGTGGGCACTTAGAGGGCATCACTTGCGTTATATTGAATACTGGGTACTAAGTGGCATCATACTGTGAGGGGAAGCACTAAGAATGCATCATACTGTCAGCAGAGGCACTAAGAAGGCATCATACTGCGAGGGGAGGCACCAAGGGGGCATCATACTGTGAAGGAAGTCACTAAGAGGGCATTATACTGTGAGGGGAGGCATCAAGGGGCCATCATAATGCGAGGGGAGCCACCAAGGGGCATAATACTGTGTGGGAAGGCAATAAGCGGACATTAGTGAACATTAAAGGCCAACAAACTGTCTGAGGGGCACTAAGGGACATTATTATTGTCTAGGAGGCACTAATGGGCATCACTATTGTGAATTGGCACTCAGGGAACATTCTTATTATGTTGGGGTCCGAAGGGGATTGGGTGGGATTAGAGGCATAGCTTATTGTAAGAAAAAAACAACTTGCACGCCACTGGTTTTATCCTTCCCAATTATTTTTTTGTGGCTAGGACCTTCATCCAACAGCAGACCCATGTAGGTGGACCTTTACAAAAAGTACTTGAGTACCCCTGGCCTATGGGATATACAGAAACAGTCAAATGAGCATACTTACCATTTTCCATATTTCCTATCAATATAACAGTATTCCTCTCTCACTTAAAAGAACCATTATCTACAGTAAGACATAAGTAGTACTGCAGATATGGGGTCCAAATTACTATTTTTTTTTATTTTTCTACTGCCTCTTGTTCCCCCTGTTGTCACACGTGACCCCCAGAACACAGCTCCAGCTTACCCTTTGCTGTTCCATAACAAAATAAATATCTACATGTGTTCATCCTTACTTTTCTTTTTGGTTCAAGATAACCCAAGATATATTACTTACAATGCCTGACAGAGCAATCTAGTCATCTTGAACCAAGAGGAAAAGTAAGGAGGGACACGTGTATGTTGTTGTGGGACATTGAGCATTACAGAACAGCAAAGAGTAAGCTGGAGCTGTGTTCAGGGGGTCACATATGACCCCAACAGGTTTTTGCCCACCACTGATATAAAACATTCAAAACTGTCAATTTAACTTTTTCAGGCCAGTGGCTCAGTTGACAAAAATATGATCAGGCAGTTTTAGCTTCCATTCACTTATTCTTTGTGGTAGGTTTATGTATAGGGACTTTACAGAATTATTAAAGCATATCTACAGTCTCAGATGACTTCTCAGGATATGCTGCCATGCATACATGAAGATAATGCTATTTTAGGTCATTATATGACTTGCAGTTTTACCAGTTTTCCCCTCTGTAGACCTTATCTATGAGTCTTAGTTGTCTCTGAGCAACTGAGTGGAGACTAGTTGTTATGATGTCTCCCATAGACTACACAGGAAGAAAGGAAATTCTGTTGCCACTTACATTATATAGGAGTACTGAGCAGAACTGAAGTGAATAAAGCAGTAGGGTGAGACATGCCACACAATATTAGCTGCTGCCTCTGTATATATCTTACTGCGGCCCCTCCCCTTCCCTCTCCATAGATGTCTATAGGCAGATATAATTTCATCCCTCAGTGAGCTAACAGTCCGTCTTGGTCCGTCTAGACAGATTTATCAGTGTGAATTCAGTGTCAATGTTAGTTTAGCAAAGTGGAGAGCTGACACCTAGAGAAAGAGGCTTTTCCTTTAATAAGATATTTTACACATTTGTAAAAAAAATATGACTATGTAGGCAATGGAGAATGTATATTTCAGGGTTTCTATTTCTATTTCCTCACCAGCTAATACGAATTGTGGATAGTTACTGTTTTTATTCCCAATTCAAGGTTATCCCTCTTATTCGGTATCCTTCTTGTTCCTTACAATACTAATCTAAAGAATTAATAAAAACTCCCTAGAGGTATCTTATTTATCTTCCACTCCTTACAGAAAAAAGAGCTAAGACTCTTTGTTAAGACTCTCCCCAGTTAATCCACAGCTAAAAAGGTAGACCAAAATGGACTATTGCTGCCAAAAAAAGCAGAACATACTGTTGTAGTAGTGCAAGATACTAACAGTGAAAGCTGGTAACGAGGAGACATTTTCCTTTTGTTGAATAGGACTGCAAAGCACTCTATGACCTGGGTCACAATAATCCACTGTGGTTTCTACAACACTGTGCCTTTAGTATATTAGTTATGACAATAAAATGGGCCAAATAAACAGAATATTTCTGAAGCCACCTTGGGCAGTTCAGTCACTCTTTCTTGTAATTGGTGTAACAGATTTATTTACAATGTATATCAAGCATCATGTCCAATCCAGAGATCAAAAGTAATTCAGTAACTCCGCACCTAAAAGGGATGGTTAGCTGCAATTTTTTTACTTAGATCTTGCACTTTGGCTGCTGTCAGTTGCTTAAGGTCAGAGCTGTGATCCATCTATAGTTTAGCTACGTTGACGACAGGGAGTCAGGTGTTGGGGTTGTCTGAGACACACTCCCTGTCTCATCATTGGTTCAAGCTGCTGCAGTGTCTCTCCTCCCTGCAGCCTCCTCAAATTGGCAGCAGTGCATTAACACAAGTCTATCATTCATCAGAAGGTCAGTACATAGGGAAATGATTTCTATTACAGCAAGGCAGAATGATTATACAGATTACCAATCTACCAATTTAAAAATGAATATCAGGTAATTGCCACACGTGTACAGGAAAAAAAAGCCTAAGCGAGGGGAGCTTGGGGGTCATTTTAAGCATTTCTTCCCATTTCTATAGAAAAAAACCGAAAAAAAAATTTTTTTTGCCAACTTTCTAAACTGCGCGCTACCTTAAGGAATATTACGGACTGTTTTTGACAGCCTCATTAATTGGTAATTGTATCAAAATGTCTTTCTTTCTTCAATGTCTTTCTACAACATTCTCAAACTTTACTTACTTGCATGATGTGCATAAAGTCATTAATTTCTATGTCATTTTATGATTTTTGGCCGAACAGATAGTATGCATGTCTGCATGTAGGCAAGCAAAACAAATGCATTTTGTATTCAAATTTATACAACTCCATACATTTTTATGCTGTTTATTTGAAAATTAATCTTTTCTCAGGCCTCAGAGACAGCAAATGTTGTCAAATTTTGAGGGCTACCTGCAAAGCCTTGGGGACTGCATTACCCTTATGCATAAGAAACAGCAAAATAAAATAAAAATAAATGAATTTTCAGATACGTCATGGCTAATCCCTTGAGCTGACCTACAAATGAATTATGGAGGCTGTGTTATAGGGCTGGGTAGATCTGGTGATTTCGCCCAGAGATTTATCTTATTTCCCAACTTATTTTCATATCTTACATTCCTTTCTTTTTGAATTACACTGTAAATAAAAGAACCAGGGACCCCTTTTCTTCTCTGCCTTTGAATTCATATTGGCTTGATAAATTAAAATGGTGAGATGAGTTTTGTATGACCCATCCTTAAGGATTTGGGAAATTTAGCTGATGCAAAACAAGGCATTAATTTGGCGAGGACTAACTCTTTACAACGCTTAGTACCCTGACAATGATGAATGGCATCATTCCAAGCAAATGGTAATTTCACTTTTTGTGACACTACTTTAGAGCAAAACCGACTTTCTCCACACAAAGAATTTGCAATCCTATTGAGAAGAGGCTGTACCTGAATATCAGAAATCCTTCATTGTTTAAATATCATCTGATATTCTTGATTGGCTTCAGACTGAAGGTTGAAGCTGAATTAGGGAGGTTAAGTCCTAACCTTGAAAGATTTAGCAGCCATTGAAATTGTGCTTTTGGGCCCTTATTGGTCTCTGTTTATAAAAAAAAAATCTTTAAAATTCAATGAGGGGAGGGAGAAAAAAAACACAAAACTTGTCACATTCATCAAGTGAAGTCACTGGAAAGACATCTACAGAAGAACACCCAAAAAGTATAATCTGTTAGAAGAGCCAGCAGAGATGGAAATCACACAGAGTGCAAAATACCCATCATAAATGTAAAAAAGATACCAATTTATGAAGTTAACAAGTTTATCCACAACACATTTATTAGAGGTTATAATATTAAAATGTACTACTAACCCAAATGCTATAACTACACTATGTACCACATTTATTTTTTTTCTTGGTTTCTTCACCCCTGAATGTTATTTTTAGTTTACATATAGATTCAATCTACATAAAAAATAAATAACTCTGTAAATATAGTAGATTACTGATATTACACCGGTCCTGAGTTACAGCATGTATTATAGTATTAGACTAGAGCTGTATTCACAATTCTGCTGGTTGCTTTAGAAAATAGTTGACATGCTCATTAGTAGACTATTCTCTATTGGCGTAGCTCTAATAGTTAATATTTGATATCATGTTTGAAATTTTAAATTTAACGCTGTTTATCAGAAAAAGAGCTCCAATGGCTGTGTAGATATATTCAGAATTTAAAGAGGACCTGTCACCACTCCTGACATGCCTGTTTTAATAGTTTCATGTATTTCCCATGTAATAACAATTCTGGAGCATCTGTTCTTATGACTCTGTGTTGTGCTATTCCTTTATTATTTCTACTAGAAGTTATGAATGAATTGCTAGCAGTCTGAAGTAAGGGTACAGAGGGGAGATAACCAGTTGGGGGTGTGTACCTGCACAGACTCACTCTATCCAATCAGTGCTGCCATTTTCAGACTGTGCAGGTACACCACCCCTCTGTACCCTTACCGCAGACTTCTAGCAATTCATTCATAACTTCTAGTAGAAATAATAAAGGAATGGCACAACATGGAGCCATAAGAATAGATGTTACAGAATTGTTATTACATGGGGAATGCATGAAGCTATTAAAGCAGATATATCAGGAGCAGCGAAAGGTCCTCTTTAATCTAATATTGGACATCGAAATTAAATTTGATTTACTTCTATGTCTATATGTTCATCTAACAACCAGAACGTTGAAAGTTAAGGTCCACCTGTGTTGAATTGATGTTAGTTAAATGAAATAGGACTAGATAGATACTAGATAGATAGATAGATAGATAGATAGATAGATAGATAGATAGATAATAGATAAATGGATGGATAGATAGATATAAAATGGATAGATAGATAGATATCCTAGAAATGGGCAGAAGTTGCTGCATTGACTGTACAGATGACATTAATGCATTGTGCTCCTTCACACATCAGAAGCTTGTTGAGTCATATAAATCCATGAAAGTCTTATATAACATAGAATTCAGCTGCCGCTTTATTGATATTTAAATATTTTGCCTTAACAAATGTAGAAAAGGGGAAAAGTGAGAACGATGTTATGATGCATGAAGAAGAAATGCTCGGATGCAGGTGTCACTCTACAGACAAAGATACTATTTCAGTGCAAGAATGTCGGAGATGTCAACTTCCCTATGAACAATGCCATTCACATTCCTCACAGCATCCAAAACAGGAATATCATCTTATTTCCAATTAAGGCTACAACTTGTATGTATTTCTCAAGGAAATGTACCCAGCCATAGTAAGACCGTCCCAAACCTTGCAAGGGACAATGTATTTTTTTATAAACTTAGTTAGAGCATCACGCATTACACCAATCAAAGCAATGCCCTTCTGTGGACCTTTTTATTTAGGCCTGTCGAGAGAGCAGGCTGTTGTACTATTATTTCAATTCTACACCTACTATTATCAAGTGAATACACTTCAGATAACATCTTCCCCTCACAGCAGCAGTAAACTGACTCTCTATAAGACAGCTTATAATTTTTACTGCAACAGAAGGATATATTTTGTATTACATTTTTAATTGCATAGTACTGTGGAATTGAAAAGGAAAAACCAAAAATTTATTTTGAAAAAATTCTCTGAACATTGAGTTTAAAAAAAATAAGATGCATGTAGGACATAAGATAGCATAAAAAGCTTATGATTTTCTTTACACATCCTCTTCTTACTATTGATACACCGTTACCTCTATTTTCAAATGTCTTATACTGTTCTATGAATTGAGCAGTTTACCTACAGTTTACAACTCGCCCCCTTTAAAAATAACTGGAATTTTAAAGGGGGCTGTCTCATAAAGACAACTTCTTTCCATACTGTCCATAAGGGCGTATAGACATCTGTAAGCCAGAATGGAAGCTCTTGCTCTCATGAACCAAGCCTGTATATCAGGGGTGCCCGACCTGTGGTCAGGGGCAAATGCGGCCTTCATCATCATTTTATGCAGCGCCCAAAACCAGCCTGTCTCTGTCTAGTGGTCACTCATATGTACTTTCCATGTATTAGATGGGTGTCCTGGATGTGTAATCAGTACCTATCAGACATTTATGGCATACATTATTGATATGTCATAGAATTTTCAGTTGGTAATAAATTTTATTTTTGGCCCTTGGGATTGGTTCAGTCTGACAGTGTGGCTGCTGCCAGAAAAGGTTGAGCAGCACTGCTATATATGCTTCCATATCAATTACAGTATGGTCAAAATAAAGGGGCCAAAAAAAATTCAATAGCTACCAGCCATACAACTATTCTTCCTGATTCTCTCATACACATGCATACCTGGTTTCACTCAGAATGAATGGGTTTTTAAAGGGAAGAGAGGAGAAATTCACTGCCAAATACCTCTGGGGCCACTTATCTGTGACCAGAGCAAATAGATTGGGCATTGAAATTCACTGTGCCCGATCCTTCTTTACCCCAATATCATCTGTCAGGGGAAAGTTAGGTGGTCCCCATACACATCAGACAGTCGTCCACCGAAATAGGCGGGTTGGGCCAATAATCTAATGTGAATGGAAACCTTAAGTCATGTTTCAGTTCAATATGAATCCATGAACTAAATTTTTACATTTCATAAGTAGAAATCAAAGTTTGAATAATGACTTGAATTGACTTTTGATTACTTTAACAAAATTCAGGTTCACATGAACCCTCAATGCAAACTTTTAACCCTGTCACCAGCAAAGGGGTCAGTTCATTTGCTAGCACATGGGTTAAAAGGAACAGATGAGCCCCTATTCCTTACTCTACCTACCAGAGACTGAACTTGATCTTCTATCATTTGATGTCATGCAAGACCAGATAAATGACAAGTCTTTCGAGAGGCTGCAGAAGTCCTTTAGAACAGCTGCACAGCCTTCTCCACTTCTTTCCAGCAGGTTTCTCACTTAAGAAAAAAACACGCTTCATTACATCGCCTCTTACTTGAGCTGCAAGGGTCTATTCAAGGAAGATAAGCCTCTTAGAAATGAAGTAGCGTTGAATTTAGGTTTTGAGTGACAGCAGGAAGGTTTATCCATTGAACAGACAATACTGCTTTCTCTGCATTAAGCTAGGAGGCGGACAATGATCTGTTTTTTAGGCCGCATCTCATCTCTTTCCCACAGCAGAAGGTGATTAGAGTGAGGAAACAGGGACTCAGAAAGAAAGCTGAGTAGTATCTCCCCAGCCCTCTGTTTCCTGAATAGGACTGGATGGAAGTTCTAGGCCAAGTGCATCAATCACAGATTAACTATGAGGATGAGATGGGTTCCCAGATGCTGAGGATGAACATATGGGACCCTCAACTGGTAATGTAACATGGACAAAGGTTCAAGAAACCCAATTTCAGCACACAGGAAAGTAGAAAATTCCCATGGAGAAGACTCCAGAAATGTATTATCCTTCAGCTGCTGTTCACAATGTACTTCCATACTAATAGAGGTGGCCATTTTGTTTCCTGTACAAGCATTCATCTGACTGCAGCTTTAGTGACAGGTTTACAAGGATTGTTAGAATCAACCAAAGTGTTTATTCCTAATGAATAAATTGCTCTTCTCCTAATTTTAAACTCTTCTAGAAAACACTTATATTAGCTTGTTTTCTGAGATTTAGATACTGATGACCTATCATCAAGATAGGTCATCCATATCAGATTGTTGAGGTCCAACGTCCGGCACCCCATCAATCAGATGTTTTGGAGTGCCATTAGTGCCACAAACAATACAATGAAAGGAACAATGAAAGGAAGCAGTAGGCTCCGTCCACTGTGTAGGGGTATGGCAGCTCAGCTCCCAGTCACTTGCACTGTAATCTACACAGTGGATGGAGCCTTTTGCTTCCAGCTCCATCCACTATATATAGTTTCTGACATTAGTCGGACCCCTACCAATCC